>JARHVA010005123.1:465000-477500 GCA_037957365.1 Torreya grandis | reverse complement strand
AGTAGAGTATTATAATATTTAATATATTATTATATAACATAGAACTATATAATTACATGTTATGTAACAATATATTAAATATTATAATAATCTACTAATTATTATATATATATATATATATATATATATATATAAAATAATTAGTAGATTATTATAATATTTAATATATTGTTACATAACATGTAATTATATAGTTCTATGTTATATAATAATTTATTAAATATTATAATACTCTACTAATTATAATAAAGTATTATAATATTGTGTGTGTGTGTGTGTGTGTGTGTGTGTGTGTGTGTGTGTGTGTGTGTATTAATGTATTAATATGTAGAGATCACTCAGAATGCTCCACACAATAATTCCTTATTGAGTACGGGCTCACGAACTTCACAATTTGGTCACAACTCTCCTCATAGATTTGTTGATATCTTTCATTTCAATTTATATTTTTCACAAATCCACTTGATTTGTCCTACATAATGAATAAAATGGACTTGATTAATAAAACATATATATACACACACATACCCACACATGCACACTAACATGCACACACACATGTACACACACACACACACACACACACACACACACACACACACACACACACACACACACACACACACACACACACACACACGTACATATAGACATATATATACATACATATATACATATATATACACACACGTCGATGGAAAGAAGGGGGTGGTAGTGTTATAACATAGAATTATGGAGTGTTATCACATAGAATAAGGAGATGATGGAGTGCCCTAGACATGATTTTTATTTATAAATGACTCTTTGATATTTATCACTATGACTGACCCATGAAGCATGTCTTGGATTTACTAATAGAGATGCCCTGATTTGAAAAATAGATGTTGAGTGTTCTTGGATACTATCAATAGATATAGTAACCTATGGATAAATATAATTGTTTAATTATTATCACTATCCTAAAAATGAAAATAAATGATTTGGAATATGATATAAATATTCTTAGAATTATGGAGTGTTATCACATAGAATAGGGTTATCCTGAATGTGTGTACTAGTAAATTGGGTTATCTAAGACAATAGGTGGGTAGACGGATAGGGGAAGTGTGCACAAGGGTCAAATGTGTACGCACAACTCCAATAATGTAAAAGTATGTCAAAATTGATTTTTCTAGATGTTTAATTCCAAATTTGTGTTGTTTACCTAATTTTTATATTAATGTGAATCAAAACAGGCTAAACTTGTAGAATAAATTAAGATTATAATATCTAGAAATCAAGTATAAATAGGGTAAATTGATAACTATATTATTAGATGGGGGAAATGGTGGAACAACATGCTCAATGAAAAGAATGTTCAAGGATAAAAATGGTGTGAGTAATAAATTACAAAGAAATATATCATTAAAAAACTAGACATTTCTTCAAAATCAATAAATAAATAAAATACATTTGTGCAAAGCAATTCATAGTAAAATGAAATGTGAATCATCTATTAATCTGGATAAAATGTTATATTATGATTATGGAACATGCATAACACCTAAAAAATTAGTCATTGTGAGTAGAGTTTGGCCTTCCACTTTGAAGTATTTAACATCATCAATTGATGAAAAGAAGGGGTGGGAAATATATGTATCCAATATATATATATATATATATATATATATATATATATATATATTGGATACATTGATACAAATAGGTTTAAACTTGATATGATAACAAAGTTATAGATTCTTGCTCTTACAGGCAACAAATCTCTGATATCGAACCCTTATGTCTCCCTACCTTATTTTTCATTTCTTATAGTTGCCCCAGAGGGGCATAGGCTCCCTATTTTTTACATATCAAATCATTATGCTGACCATGAACCACTGCAATAAGGTCAACCTTGAAAATGGTGAAGAAGCAATGCATAATTATAAGTGTTGTAGTTATGGCTAAAATGATATGACTTTTTTGTAGAGTACATGATTTCATGACCTCAATGTAAGCTCTAAGATAAACATTTCACAAGCTTTAGAAAATATTATAGGGGGCTCAAATGATATTATCCTCACATCTTCATCTGCCTAACTAAAAGGAAATGACAAGTTCTTGCCCAATTGGGTTGACATTAAAATATTACAAGAATATTTAGATTATAATCTGGTCAAACTTATTAAAAATGAATAGAGAAACTCATATGTGAACTAATTACTGATGATTTTGAGGAGTGTTGTTTGTTGTAGTGTCAATATACCTCATTCTATCATTTATTATGTTGTATATTGGTAGCAAAAACCTTCCAAAACCTTCCTCCCACTCATAAAAAACCCTCGGTTCATGTTATTTCAACATCAATGTCAATTATACTGATTGTGTGATGTTATAAGAGACTGTCTTGCCAAAAAATAACAATGAAAAATATTAAGGCAGTAATTTGTTGAGAGCATCACATCGCTAAAAACTTGTAATCCCAAAGATGCCTACAGGAAAGCGTCACAGATGCAGGATTCCATTAAGCTTCACACATTGAAAATAAAAATAATTTGAAAAACAATGAAATGAATACACCAAAAAATCTAAGCCGCTACTTCTATTGCAAATAAAAAAACCAATTCAGAAAAAACACAACACTTAACGTATTATAAAACATATAACCATTGGAATAGAAAATGAAACTACCATCCTCACCTTTAACAACCACTATAGCATGTAATGATATTAACCTCCATAATTAATAGCAATCATAAGAGTATTTTGTTGAGAGATTATCATTCCATTAGGGGGAAATAAATATAATAGATACTTTTCATAACATCATCAATTTTCATGTTAATGACATCTTAATTATTTCCACAAATCAAAATAATCTTAATGACCTTGGTGGATCAGAGATGTAGAGAATAAATATTGTTGTTGAAGAACCTTGATATATGCTTGCAAATTCTGTTAACTGGGTCGACTAGGTTGATCAAGCTTTATATAAACCTATTGTTGAGTGCTTGAAAATGTACAAGGTTGAATGGGTCAACCTAATAGTATGGACTGGATGTCTGAAAAGATGAAAACCTATACTAAGTCGATAAGGTTAATCTAGTAGTCTATACCTAAAATGTATGCATAAAAGTCAGAGTTGGGTTGATGTAGTTGACCCAATATGGAATATATATGATAAAAATAATGATGAAAAAAATGAAATAATGTGAAAAAATCTTGTAAGGGTTAGTTTATGTCGAGTTCACTAGAATGTATGCAATCATAAATGCATCATGTCTAAAAATCAATCCTTGGTCGGAGAAGATATAGCATACCTACACTTCTGATTGGGAATACATTAGTTAAACATGAGCATGACCAATATGGGGATCTGTTAGACTCGATTAAGGGATCACATGTCACAATACACCATGCTAGGAAGGATTACAAAGCCTATAGTCTAACACAATCACATAATAACCCTAAAAGAGTCTTAGGTTTAATGTTCACTCTATATCTAATAAATAAGAAATTATATCTAATCTAGTGCACACCAAATCTTGTGGAAAAAATTCGGGGTTAGAAACAAAAAAAACTAAACTAAACATGCATAGAAGACATATACTCACATAAATGTATACATAATCCTAATGCATGGAAGAGAAGCACAACTACATTATCTATCTACTCTTACAAAGGAGAAAAAAAGTTATGAATATTTACCTTGAAGACGAACCCATCAAGCCTCAATCTCTCCCTTGGCCAAGGTGATTAATAAGATATTATTGTTGTAATTAAGGATAAAAAATACAAATCAGCTCTAGGATACATAATCTATCGATGCATCTAAAAGACTTCTCCATAAGACAAGATCCATATCTCTAAAGAAAGTATGGAACTTTAAGCTTTATTCCTCAAGTAGAATGGTCAATAATTAGATGTTCATTCACACTTATTATTTTTCACTTCTCTATTCTCAAATGGTTGGAAATGAACTTGTATATATGGGTGGATCTTTCCCTAAATCCTTCTGAATATGTCAGTTGTACAGGGTCGACATAGTCAACCCTGTATGTTTTTAGGAGATAAATCACTAGGGCCTGAGCTAGATCAGTCGAAGGGCTAACAAAACTCTCAATTTAAAATACCCAAAAATGGTATAGGGTCAACCTAGTCGACCCTATATCGTAATCAAAGCCTAAAAACTATACAGGGTCGATCTAGTCGACCTAATATAGTCAACTAGTGAAAGGGGATTAAGGTGAGGAAAAGAGGGATATAAAGAGGAAAAATACTGGAGGAGTGTGCAAGGGAGGATTAATAGCTTAGGGAATGGTTTTCAGAGTTGGTTGGATTGGTAATAATGTGGAAATAAGGGACAATAATCTTACGAATCACCAAAGGTCTACCCACCCCTTCTCGATGCACCCCTTAGGGCATGCGCTCAAAGAGATTGAGTCTTGACGGGTTCTTGCAAGATGTAAAGTGTCAATATTTGATAAAAGTTGAAAATATTATGTGTATATAACTATGAATTGGATTATGAAAGATGAAGGGCATGGTGATGGATATAAATAGGGGAATAGACATAAGACAAGATAACTTGAAATATTTTTGTCTTTTTCTAGAATTTATGATTTTTAGAGTTTTTATAATATTTCTATTTTTAGGTCTTTTGGGATATGTATGTACACTATACGAAGGGGGTCACTAGCAAAGGTAATGCCAAGCCTACTAACTAGGATAAGGATGGATGAAATAATTGATGGGATGATAAAAAGATGAAGGTCATGCGGAAAAGGGGATGAGGATGAAGGAAGAATGGACTAGAGATCTTTAATGACCACATCATGAAGGAGCCATATATTTAGTTACCTGAGTAGAATGACCATGTCTTGTGTGCCAATTGATTTCTTGGTTTCTTTTCCATATACCCACTCCAATCAACTATTTGGCATGCTCATGCTTATGATAATGAACCACCACCCATCATTTACACGTACTAATATTTGATTTGTAATAGGTTTTCTATTCGATTTTGATTAAAACTTTAAAGGGATTGGGTTATAGCATATAACCAAGCGAGTAAAATTAGAATATATCAAAAGGCTTCTTTCATATATATTGCAAATGTTAGTTAGTAGCACCCTTTTCCATCTTGGGTTATAAGGTTTTACTAATTTAAACAATCTTGTCACTGTTGATAATGTATATCTATGTCCCTATGATTTCATATTTGTCCCTTGCAAACATTAACCATTTACTGTTGTAAATTTATAGAAAAATTTAATAAAACAATTGGAAGATAAAATTAATATACCACATCAAAGCAGAAAATGTTAAATTTCATGTAGCCATATAAAATGGACATTTCTACATTCAAAAAATCTCTTTAGATTTTACAAAAGGACTACTATTTATGCTACTTTTTAAAACATTATAATTATTTAATTGCTGGCATTAGATATATCTAAACTCCACATGGGTGGAATTTTGATTTAGTATAGTGTCTTATTGTCTTATTTTTATAGATTGTAAATGAATAATTGCATCTTTCGTGCTAATTATATCTTCAATCCTTTTTTAGGGTCATAGAAGATAATATTTGATTTGATAAAACATTTGTCCCTCATATTTAACATAACAATATTCTGAGATGCTATTTACCAAAGGCTCCATCAACTCAATGTGAAAAGAAGTAGACTTTTGAAGAGTTTTGTAATATTTTCCAAGCACAGGTTTAGCTATTTTAATCTACACCACAAACATTTTAAATAGGATGAGATATTGTCCACATCAAAGAAAAATCTATGGAAAAATTAGAAGCATATCTAATTCTCAGTGCAATCAGGACACCTAAAAAGGCTCAACATCTACTTAAAATAAATGTTGAGGGTAGTACTCATAAAACAAAATTTCAAAAACATAATACTTAAAGACTGTAATAAAGACTATAGAAGGCAATCTTAGTGTTCTTAGCATTGGCCATGAAAATTAGAATGAAGATCCAATAAGAGTCATTGATGACAAAACTATAATTAGAAACTTGTGATTGATCCCTTTCAAAGACAATCACTACAAGGGGTTGGTGGTATTTGTCCCTTCCATCTCCTAATATAAATTAGAGACTATATGTTTTGTTTGTGACTATTTTTATGGTCTACAAAATGGAACCTTCATTGGCTAGGAAAGAAATATATAATTTTTTATTATTCATTATTATCCATAAGTGACCAGTACGAGTTAATAGGGCTTTCAAATAAAACAAGAGTTGAGTTGGGCATACTTTTATACTAGATATTAATTTTTATTTCAACTAAGGGTTTGTTCCACTTGAATGAGAGAGAAAGCAAAGAATTATATTAATGTGAAAATGACCAAAATAGATGAATGGGACTGTAAAAGTACATTTGGTTTTGAATAGACAAGAGGTGTGTTCAACCCCTTTCCAATGAGATTTAAAAGTGGAAAAATGTTTATCCTTAACACGAGTGTACTTCCCAAAACATATAGCTAAAAAATCACAACCCATTGTAAATTATCCAAATGTAGTATTAGAAGCATTAGTCATATACTATGAATTTGAAGAGAGAGTAGATTTTATAATTATAGTAATAATCTCAAGGTGTTAATATAGATGCATCATCTATCTATATTCACATAATCCCATTTCTTAATTGAATCGCATTTCCCATCATGTTTTTATTGGAATCACATTTGTTTGTTTATTATTTCTTGCAACATAGATGTCAATATAGACACATCATCTACCTATATTCACACATAGGACCACAAGGATAGGACGGGTAGGTCAAGCAAGACATTACAAAGACCTAAATCCAATCTAATAAATGTTAATAGGGTTGAGCACATCCATGTTGCATTACACATCAGATCTTTGATATACAAAAGGTAAAGGCTAGGTGCAAGTTTAGAGAGACTTGGGTGAAAAAGGAGACAAAACCTTAAGGTTGTGCACTTTGCACGATATAATCAACTAGCTTTATACTTGTGGTCTATTTATCTAAAAGTGTTTTTTTACTATGGTTAGTAGCAAGAATAGATATTGTGAATTCAAAGACCACTGGACTTGAAATCAAGGAAGTGACTGGTTTCCATAAGTTGCTTCACAATATGGATATTACCATATTAGATTTAGAAAAGGGATTTTCTTTTAGGGAAGAAGTAAAAATCAGAGATTGGAGTATAACAACAGAATTGATGACAAAATCAAAAGTAAAGAATGCCTCTAGAAAAATCCACACAATTGGAAACCTTTTTTTTTAATGTAATGAAATTAAATTCTTTATGGGCATCTACAACCAACCTCGAGTTTGCTAACTATGGTGGACTTTTTAGAGCCAATAAAAAAGGTGTCACCTTTTTGCTCAATGGAAATACAAGATGTATAACAAACAACCATGCTTAAATATTGAACCTAGTGAAAGGCCTTATTGTAACAAAGAGGTAGAGTAAATAGAATTTTGAAGTTGAAGATAAGAACACAAAGCTCACAATGTAAGGAAAGTCTTAGAATATGAATATCATAATGAAAAATAAGGGAACTTTAGAAAAAGATGTTCTTTAATTAGTACTTAACTCTTTAATTAACAAGAGAATTTATTACATCATTTTGAGCTGATAATTTCAAGTGGCAAGCTTTTAATCCCATTAGAGTAATAATACCAACTCTTAATAGAAAAAACTGCTACCAAAAATTTGGAGATTTAAACAAATCTCGTAGTAGTTACAAGAGAGGAAAGTTGAAGATGTGTAGCCACACCTTAAAGCTTAATAACACAGATGATGGTATTTTATCTTTAAATATTTATTTGAATACATTTAATACCTATATTATTAGATGGAGGAAATGGTGGAACAACATGCTCAATGAAAAGAATGCTCAAGGATAAAAATGGTGTGAGTAATAAATTACAAAGAAAGCTATCATTAAAGAACTAGACATTGCTTCAAAATCAATAAACAAAAAAAAAGTACATTTGTGCAAAGCAATTCATAGTAAAATGAAATGTGACTAATCTATTAATCTGGATAAAATGTTATTTTATGATTATGGCACATGCATAACTCCTTAAAAATTAAATTCTTTATGGGCATCTACAACCAACCTCGAGTTTGCTAACTATGGTGGACTTTTTAGAGCCAATAAAAAAGGTGTCACCTTTTTGCTCAATGGAAATACAAGATGTATAACAAACAACCATGCTTAAATATTGAACCTAGTGAAAGGCCTTATTGTAACAAAGAGATAGAGTAATAAGAATTTTGAAGTTGAAGATAAGAACAAAAAGTTCACAGTGTAAGGAAAGTCTTAGAATATGATTATCATAATGAAAAATAAGGGAACTTTAGAAAAAGATGTTAATTGAGGAGTTAAGTACTAATTAAAAAACAAGAGAATTTATTACATCATTTTGAGCTGATAATTTTAAGTGGCAAGCTTTTAATCCCATTAGAGTAATAATACCAACTCTTACTAGAAAAAAAACTGCTACCAGAAATTTGGAGATTTAAACAAATCTCGTAGTAGTTACAAGAGAGGAAAGTTGAAGATGTGTAGCCACACCTTAAAGCTTAATAACACAGATGATGGTATTTTATCTTTAAATATTTATTTGAATACATTTAATACCTATATTATTAGATGGAGGAAATGGTGGAACAACATGCTCAATGAAAAGAATGTTCAAGGATAAAAATGGTGTGAGTAATAAATTACAAAGAAAGCTATCATTAAAGAACTAGACATTGCTTCAAAATCAATAAACAAAAAAAAAAAATACATTTGTGCAAAGCAATTCATAGTAAAATGAAATGTGACTAATCTATTAATTTGGATAAAATGTTATTTTATGATTATGGCACATGCATAACTCCTAAAAAACTAGTCATTGTTTCCCTGCGTTATTTTTTTATTTCTTGTAGTTGCACCAAAGGGGCATAGGCTCCTTGTTCTTTACATATGAAATCATTGTGTTGACCATGAACCACTGTAATAAGGTCGGCCTTATAAATTGTGAAGAAGCGATGCACAATTATAAGCATTGTAGTTATGGCCACAATGATATGACTTTTCTGTAGAGTGCACGGCTCCATGACCTCAATGTAAGCTTCAGGTTAAACATTTCACAAGCTTTGGAGAATATTATAGGGGGATGAGCTGATATTATCCTCACATCTTCATCTGCCTTACTAAAAGGAAATGACAAGTCCTTGCCCAATTGGGTTGCCATTAAAATCTTACAAGAATATTTAGAGGATAATTTGGTCAGACTTATTAAAAATGAATAGAGAAACTCATATGTGATCTAATTACTAATGATTTTGAGGAGTGTTGTTTTTTATAGTGTCAAAATACCTCATTCTATCATTTATTATGTTGTATACTGGTAGCAACAACCTTCCATAACCTTCCTCCCACTCACAGAAAAACCCTCGGCTCGTGTTCTTGCAACGTCAATGTCAAGTATGTTGATTGCATGATGTTAATAGAGCCCGTCTTGCCAAAAAGGAACAAGGAAAAATATTAGGGCAATATCTTGCTGAGAGCATCGCATCGCTAAAAACTTGTAATCCCAAAGATGCCTACAGGCCAGTTTCACAGAAGCAGGATTCCATTAAGCTTCACACATTGAAAAGAAAAATAATTTGAAAAACAATGAAATGAATACACCAAAAAATCTAAGCCGCTACTTCTATTGCAAATAAAAAAACTAATTTAGAGAAAATACAACACTTTACGTATTATAAAACATATAACCGAACAAAACTACCATCCTCACCTTTAAGAACCGCTATAGCATGTAATGATATTAACCTCCACAATTAATAGCAATCATAAGAGTATTTTGTTGAGATATTATTATTCCATCAGGGGGAAATAAATATAACGGTTAATCTTCATAACATCATCAATTTGCATGTTAATGACATCTTAATTATTTTCACAAATCAAAATAATGTTAAATAACCTTTTAAATAATTTTTGTTAACAAACGTACAACTTAACTATTGAAAATTTTAAAATATTGTAAAGTAAAAAAAATATTAAATTTAAATTGGTAAACAACACATAATTTAATGAAAATTAAAATAAATTGAAGAGTATAATTATTCCTTTAAAACTATTAACATTGTTAAAAGTTTCTTAAAAAAGAAAAGAAAAGGGGCAATTAAAACACTGAAATTGTTATCGGTACTCTCTAACAGCTGTTTAAAAAAATGATTTTTTAGACTTTTTCCCTTTGATCCAAAAAGTATGGAAACTTCAACATTGAACCTAAAAAAACACTTTCTTTTCATTGATTTGTTGACCCAAAAGAATATTTTATTTCAAATAAAATTTAAAAATATCGTCTCTTGGCATTATTTGTACACCGATACGCACCAGACAGTCCACTCGGGAAGAGAGTGCGTCGAGCAATGAATGATGAAAATCCGCTGGAAAAAGAAACAAAAATCTTCAAATGTAATTCCACAAAACTAGTTTTTGAATCGTATAAGGGCACCTCGGCCTCAACAGGCACCTCTGGTAAGCATCTCCTCATAGTGTAACAAAGAGATCTGCCGTTGTAATTTCATTTGGCTATAAAACCTTGCAATGAATTCCTCCGCATCTCCATCCACTTTCCCACCATTTGAATTGTATTCTACAGTGGCAGCCTCTTCCAGTGCAGGAAAATCGCAGGACTGCAGAATATCTACGGTCATATCGTAGTCCTCCTCTTCTTCCACAGAATTGGGATTGGGAATGGGATATATGCAGGAAAAATAGTTACAACAATGGCTATGCCTAGTAGTTGTGAATGAGAATGCAGGGCTATTGGAGCATGAAAATTCGTAATCTAGTTTAGGCCTGAAACCCACAGCACTTGTGTTATGGAGCATCAAATGCCGCAAGTTAATTGCAAACAGTTTGCCCCTCTTCATCAACTCTTCCTGCAAATACCTGAGCTTTACAAATCCTTTTCTAACGAGGAAAATGATTGCCCTCGCCATATTCCACAGCCGCCTCTTTATTAAAGCCTTCTCTGCCCCTTCCAATCCCATGCCTTGAGATGTATTCGCGATATATGCAGTGAATATCTGGTAAAATCAGAAATGTAATAAATTGTGTAAAGAAGGCTGTGTGTATATATATATATATATATATAACACGTAATTAATTTATTATGTTGGATAAAGTAAGTGGACTCGTAGAAAATATAAAGCAAAATGGAAGATATCAACAGATCCATGAGGAGAGTTGTGAGCAAATTGTAGAGTCCACGAGCCCGTACTCAATAACTAGTTGTTGTGTAGAGCATTCTATGAGTGATCATCCCCCCCACACATATACTATCTACTATTTAAAATACTATATATAGTGTACACACACGTACACACACGCACACCCACACATATATAATATTATAATACTTTATTATAATTAGTAGAGTATTATAAATTTAATATATTATTGTATAACATATAATTACATGATATATAATACTATATTAAATATTATAATACCCTACTAATTATAATATTATATATATACTAATGATATATTAATGTATTAATATGTAGTGATCATTTAGAATGCTCCACACAACAATCGTTATTGAGTAAAAGTTCACGGACTTCACAATTTGGTCACAACTCTCCTCATGGATCTGTTGATATCTTTCTTTTTGCTTTATATTTTTCATAAGTCTACTTGTTTTGTCCTATATAATGAATAAGGTGGACTTGATTCATAAAAAACACACACACACAATTACCTATTGGAAACACAATCATTGAGGGGGATGGGGGGCAAAAAGGGGGGATGGGATGTGGGGGGCGAGTTAGTGTTTAAAACTTTCTATCAATTATACTTAATCATTCCTTAAATCATGAAAGCAATACAATGATATAACAATGCATAAAGAATCATTCATATAACACAAAAAAATACATATATGAGTGGGAAACCCTCAAGGGGAAGAAAACCCACTATGATCTTTGCAAATGGACTACAATCCTATAAAACAAATGACCAAAATCTCAGGGACTAGGAAGTTTATGCCCTAGAAATGATTGTAGCTCCGATCAAAATCTAATATCAATCTAAAAACAACATATAACTTGGATTTATCCAAATCCACTAAGAGTCAATTCTCGTTGAGGCATGCGATGTTGGATGTATTCATGAGTGGTGGTATTGGTATCCATAGAGTGTTTGAGTGGATCTATAATAGCTGTGGCATATTCGGTAATTGGTATTATTGGACAGTTTGAGCAGCTTGCAGTTGGTGGGCTATAGCGTCCTATCTTGTGGTAGATTTGGTGATGTCAGAAAGCTAGTATGGTTCGATGGTCGGAGCGGCTTGCAGTTTGTGGGCTATAGCATCGCGTCTATGTGGTATTCTTGTTAAAGGATTATTCATTCCGGTTCGTAGCTCTGGTCAATAGCAATCCAAGTAGGGGTCCCATCAACTTTGATATCTATTAAAAAATAATTTATTAAATATTATAATACCCTACTAATTATA